>FWCC01000605.1:0-19305 GCA_900169235.1 Zarea fungicola | reverse complement strand
CAACAGCATCAACAGCATCAACAATGACTGTAAAATTCACAAGCATCAATGCCAGCCATTGGACAGCAGCGGCTCTCCCCACTTCATTTCATTTGGCAGCCCCTTTTCCAAAACAATGACGCTTGAATTTGCAGGCGTTGGAGTCAGCCATCAGGCCCATGACATAAAAAAAACCAAAAGAAAAAAAAAAAAAAAAAAGAAACGGCCGGAGAGAGAGACAGAGTGTGAAGTGAGAGAAAAGACCGCGGCAGCCTCTCCACACTTCATCTGGAGGCGACAACAGCCTTCTCACACGCGACACGAAGCGTGCTCGTTGAATTCGCTTGACAGGGTGCAGCCTTGGGGCTTGGGCTTGAGGCTTGGAGTATTTGGAAACAATAAAAGCAGAGTTCTTCTTGAGCATATAAATGATGTAGGTAGACTGAAATGTACAACAGTTTGTCAGCCCTGACCTGAGATGTGTTCTTTTACAACGCATCACATCGTTGTGATTGTGTCCATGTTTTTGAGCAAGGTCGTGTCGTCACTTTTGACGTGTATTTTTTTTTTTCCTTTTTCTATTCTTTTTTTTTAAGTATTATTAATATTTTTCCTACTTATACCACCGGGCTGCTGCAAAATAGCAAAGAAATCATTATTGATCGAGGTCGCTCGCTGCTTTGGTCCCATGCTCGAGGTCGTCCTCAGACTTCTTGATCACGGCCGGTGCATACATCTGTATGGATACGGCTCCCCGTGGTGTCGGAGAGGAAGAAGCAATTTGTGACAAATCCATCACCGATATTTCTTTTTCTGCTTTTCTTTTTATTTTATTTTTATTTTTTTGACTTTATTCTAATCTGAAAGCTCGACAACGCAGTGTGGCAAATGACGCGGCAATCGCTTTTGCCATTGGACCGCTAAATTACTAGTACTAAGGCAGGATACGAGGCAAGAAAAAATTGAAAAAAAAAATCGAAAAAAAATTAACCCCTCCGAGATGCTGCGAACATGCCTTTGCCGGTAGGGTGGCAGCTCCTCTGGCTGGCGCAGCAGTAACCTGGGGCTTCATCGTTGCTGGCATGGCCCTGCCCGATACACAAGCAAGGCATTCTTCCTGAGCATGCGGGATGGGGAAGGGGCCCTTGTACGCGTGTAGGAGATCATGGCGGGAATGGTAAATGACAAGGTCAAATGCTATCGGGTGAAGGAAGTCCCTGCTGACCCCAAGACGTGCATCTAGTCAACAAAGGCGCCATTAACCTGGCTGACATGACGAACAATGAAAGTGCGGAATCCAGATATGTGTATTAGTTGAAAAAAAAAAAGTAACGGTGGCGTTTCCCCTTTTTTTGTGTTGTGTCGCCAGGATATATATAAACTTTAATACAAGAAAGCCCTTAATAAAAAAAACCCAAGAGCCAAGTAATCTTCGCAAAAAAAAACATCCCATGAATGAAAATCTCATCCCCGAACATCATATACCCCCATGTGACCCTGTCCATCGCCCACAATCAGAAAACGCCCATCCGCCGAGAATGCAAGCTCCGTGACGCTGCCCAAGTCGTTAAACTGCCCAAACCCGGATTCGAACCCGCTCGAGATGCTGCCCGCGTTCTTGTCCGGCCAGCACCAAATCTCCTCCCCCGTGATGACGTCCAGAATTACCAGCGAGCCCCGCGCCCCAATCGCCGACCCGGACGCGTCGCAGTACGCCACCAGCCGGCAGTCGGGCGAGATGCACGAGATGCAGTTGGGTATGGGAATGGTTCGCGTCGAGTTGGCCGACAAGTCCCACACCAGCACGAAGCGTTGGGGCACCTTGACGGGCACCAGGTTGAAGCCGGAGCCCTTGCGCGTCGGCGGCACGGGAATCGTGCGAAACGCGGCCGGGATCCAGATGGACACCACCACGCTGCCGTACGTGAGCAGGTCGCACGGGATCGCCGTCTCCAGCTCCTCGTGCTGCCACGGCCGCGCGACCCGGTAGGGTTTACTCGCCGCCGCGGCATCGTTGTTGCTGTTGTTGTTGTTGGACGTCTCCCACGCCACAAGGAGGGTTTCGTGCTTCGGGGGCGGGTGGCCTGCAATGGGCGGTCGCGGCCCGGCCGCCGCCACCACGAGCGGGCTCGTCGCCGAAATGGCCAGCTCGGGCAGCTGCGGGATAAAGGGAAGGCCGGCCTTGGTCAGGTCAATCGTGCGCTGCTTGACCAGCGGCTTCTTGCTCTCCTGCGAGGCGAGGTAAATGTCAATCTCGTTGGCGTCGGCCTTGTACACGGCCAGCGGGCATCGCTCGCCGTCAAATATTTCGAACCGGCCTGCGGTCCACCGGTCGGCGTCGGCAATGGTCTGGATGGACTTTTTCTTGGCCCAGTTGAATATCTCAATCGATCGGCCGAAGCGCGTGGCAATCGCAATCAGGTTGGACGATTCGGATAAGATGGCGTGGCTTCTGATCAGATAGTCTCTTGACCGCGATCGCGCCTCGGTGTACGACGAGAACTTGATGGCGCTTTGCAGCTCGCCACTCGCAATGGACCACAGCTTGACCAGGTTGTTGCCATGTTTGCTGGCCAGGATTGTCGCTGTCGGGGATATATCGAGGTAATGAACGGCGTTGTTTATTTTCTTATCTTCGGATACAATGTCTTTCCAAAAATGCAGACTCAGTGCTTTCGGTACAGATCGCTGGCTAAACGTTCGCTGGAGCGCGGGCTCGACTCGTTCCGGAAATGACTGATAGCCATGGCCGCCTTTTGGCCCAAACGTTCCTGTGGTTGATGTGACTGGGCTCACCGGCAAAGGTTCTGGTTCAACCGGAAGCCCGTTGGAGCGTGAGGATCTGGTAGTGCTGATGGATGATCTGCTGTTGGAGTCGGTCGAGGAAAATCGTTGCAGATTATTTCTGGGGGGCGGGAGTGGAGGGAGGGGCTTGGTCGGCGCAGGGTATAGGCTGTACTGTGGAATGTTGGATGCAGAAATAGTGCGCGCTGATCTGCTTGTTGAAGGGCGTTGCTCTCTGGAACCACGGGATCGCGGCGGCTGGCCGGACGGTGTTTTCTCGTACGGATTTGGGGGCGGCATCCAGCCATCGGTCGACCATGATGGCGTCCTGTTACTGTCGATGGGAGAGGGCACAGACCCAACGCTGCCCCGCGGTTGAGTGCGCATCGCCATTGCAGCATTTGCCGTACTGGGCACTCTTCGCGGCCGTGTCTCAGCTAAGACGGCGCCATGGTAGTCATGTTCAGGATCGTTCATGTTAAGTAACCCGAGTCCATGTCTTGATTGCTGTTAGTAACCCACAACTTTCCAAAGAATACAAGAATAAAGAACCAGGTTCGGTGCGTACCGTATGTGGTCCCGGTCCGTGGCTGCGGGGTGGTGATCCATAGTAGGTATCAAGACGCTCGTGCAGTGGAACTCTGAGCAGCAACGGTAATTCGATAAATTGTTTCTCACGCGAGCCGCAATGTGGATATTCCGAGAAAAACTCAGCAAGGCCGAAGCGTAAGCGAATACGTCTGGTAGGTCGACCGCGAGTCTACTCGTAGTGAAGAAGAGGGATGACTTGTAAGTCAATCACGAAGCGTCTAACAACGCATGAGACAGGTTCCGGATTCAATGTCGACACTTTTTGCAATAATGTAAAGTAAATGAATTGGACAAGAAAACAAAAACAAAACAAAAGCAAAAGTCCAGCAAGAACCACATGAACTGGGTCCTTGGCGAAGAAAAGGCTGTTCAGCTTTCGACAATAGGCAGGCAAGTTCACTCCACAATCGAGGCGGCAGAAGGCCCGAGTCATCAACGCCGCTAGAATGTGGGCGAGACCCAGTCCAGACGTCCGCAAGCAGCGACGGGAAGCGCCTGCACGCCACTAAAAAGCCACGCCAGAGGGTGACCCCGAGAGATGGTGTCGAGGGTCATTGGCTAGAAGGTTGGAGAAAACCCCTCACACTCCCACATGCAAAGTTACTTAGTAAAAAGCCCACAGCGTTGAAGGTGCGGGCCAGGACGGAAGCGCAGTGGCCTGGGAGTGATCTTTGTAGCAGCTTCGGGTCCGTACGGCCTAAGTGGCGGGATAACTTTTTCTTTGTGTGCTTGATACCACACCCTCAAAGAGAAGCAAACGGTGCGAGAACTGGCCAGCAAGATGGTGTTGTGATGCCATCAGAGACGCCGTCGCAGCTGGCTCCCTGTCGGCGGTCAAGGTGACACAATTGAGTGACAGGGTGCGGGAAGCCTTTGTCGCATGGTCTACTGGTTGTCAGTCTGGTTTGGAGAAAGCCCCAAGCCATCCATGCCCATGTCATGCTCATGCAGACAGACCATTACCTGCCCCAGCTGCGCTGCCCTGAATCGAAGCAAGCCTCGGCGGAGTGCCCCGTAAACGGTGGCTGTACTAAGAAACGAGAAGGACTGGGGGAGGGTACTGGACTACTGGTACAGAAACTGGCTGTGGAGTGTCAGGCTGAAGAGGCTGTTTGTGAAATTGCTGGCTGGTTTTGTGATGGGTTAAATGAGAGCTGAAAGGGCGACGCCATTCCTCCGTACATGTGTGTGAAACGCAGTCACCAAGGTAAGTTAGCTGGGATGGAGACCATGTAATTTAACGCGATCGGACCGGTTGGCCAAGCCAAATGACATTTTAAGCCCTGTTTGGGAGGCTGGCAGGCAAACAGGCTGGGCTAGGTTCTCCCAAGCAATATAACGGTGCATCCCGGAGATTCTGGCCAGACAATCCTCGTGGCAAATGCAGACCAGGGGTGTAGGCCGTGTGGGGACAGGCCGCCACAGAAAAAATAGAACAGGAGGAAGCTGAAGATTTGCTTTTTGGAGGATTGTGCCAGGGGGCAAGGGGGGGGCCCGCAAAGCCGAGTTGTTCCCCGTAATAATCAAAATGTCCTGCAGTACTCCGTACCAACTACTAACAAGTAGAGAGTATGGATGCAAGGAGACAAGGAAGACAGGGGATGGTAACCATGCAGCTTTCCGCGGCAACGGAAACATTTTTGTGCCTTGCGCATGCCTGGCGGCGATGACTTGAAAGGGGAGAATGGTCCGAGCCTAGGTATGCATCGTGGCGGACATTTTCTGTTTGAGGTTGATTAAGCCGTTTGTGTCATGGTTGGTTCAAGGTTGCTCATCCGAGACGGAGCAGTCTGTCATGCATGTAGCGTGTAGGCGTTAATGTGTCGATAATTGGCAGAGTGATTATTGCCCCGGCGGATGATGGAAGTCGGTCGAGGCTGAAAATACAATGGCGCCAGTGGCCCTCGATGCAAGTCATTGCTTGCCTACTCGGTCATGTTAAGCGGGAGCTTGGGCCCATTTCTGCAATGACAGACAGGACAGTCTCATTCACCTTTTTCAAGACTCGGCTGTCGGTGCAAGGATGTCGCTTACGGCGTAGTTGGACAGCTGAATTTAAAAGACAATGGCTTTGCTTCATGACAGGTTTCGCACCAAGAAATCCAACGCTGCGGATGTTTCCGCTTCATTGAGCTGCCCCCTGTGGCGTCGGCAATAAGCATCAAGCAGCCGACGGTTGACTCTGTTGTGGCCAGTTTGTGGCTGCTCCTGGCAGTTTGTCGGCAATATTGCGCCCTATAACAAGACTCGCTGCACCCATTTTTATCTGTAGTCTGCAATCTGTACGGTACAGAGTATGTACTCCGGACTCCCTACACACAGGGGTTTCCTGGTCCGAAGCAGAGATGGCAGTGAAGCCACGCCGACCAGATACCATTCCGCAGACCGCAAGTCACATCCTGTGCAAATAGCCTGCTGATTTCGGCGCAGTAAAGGACTGGACTTGTCAGCGCGGGTCGAGCCGGCGCTGGGCGCTGGGCGCTGGGAGGATGGCGGCATGATACGAGGCATGGCTGAAGAACCAAGCTGTTGGTATCCCGCACATGGTCGGCGCCATCAGCTCGATGGCAGCTGGCAGCTAGATATGATGAGTGTTGAATGAATTCAAGCGCAACTCCAAGTATGAATGGCCGGTGAAGGTGATGTCGTCTTTCGCTTCGTTGACGGGTGCAAAACGCCCGCACTATCACCGTGTCCAGGGTACGGGATGTGCAGGGTTGGATTGGGCCAGGCCACTCTGTGCCTGTAGCTCCACTGATGATTTTCCCGGCCAGTCTTGACCAGGCGGACAAGGATGATGACGGCGTTTGTTGAGTTAATAATATGGCCCGCGGCGTCAAGGTGAGGTGACTGGGATATTTGAGGCCATGGCAGTCATTGTATCGGTACGCGGAGCGACACTTGGTAGATGTAGGATTCAGGTGACTTGTAAAATTTGATCCCTCGTGTAAGGAGTTTAACAAGATTAAGAGAATCGAGAAAATCGAGAAAATCGAGAAAATCAAGAAAATCTTGTAAAAATAACAAAAATAAGAAAAGTAATAAAAGTAATAAAATAGACCCCAGTGACCAACTGTACCTCTAGGTACCGCTCAACCCGCAGCTGCGATGGCGCCCGTCACGCAGGATATCAATGTTGGCAACGAAAATTATTCCATATCTCGCATTGCAGAATTTATTGTCATTTTCTCCCAAAACCAGCTTTATTTACGTCGTCTGGTCACCACTCACCCATGCTACTTGGCTACTCGCTCACCACCACCGCCTCCAGGCAGCTTCGCCAGCAAAGCTTCGAGCCCCACCTCTTCCTGTGCATCCGTTTGTGCCTCTCGTGCATCCCGCATCTCGCACCTCTACATGCAACCGTCACATACCATCATCATTCATTACTGCGATACCGGTGGTAGCGGCAGTATAAAATCAGTTATACGCCTGCATGACCACAAAAAGCTGCCCAAACCCCCCTGCTAGCCAAGTGCCGGAGCTCCAGTAGCTGTGACAATAATGGCTACCCACACGGTTGTCGCCACGCCTCAGGCCGTCATGGGCCATGTCCAGAAGCTCGGCGACTCGGATCCCGACTTTCGCTTCATGTCGTTGAATGACTTGCTGCAGCTTCTCACGCTGGCAAAGTCCGATTTCCTCCAGCACGATTATAATGTCGCCGCCCGCACTGTTGATAGCATCATCAAGACGCTCGATGACCAAAACGGCGAAGTTCAGAACTTGGCCATCAAGTGGTCCGTGACGCCCATCATGCCAAAATTCACCGTGTCAGGGCAAAATACTGAAATTTAATACAGCTTAGGACCTCTCGTCAGCAAAGTACCCTCTGCCATCATCGCCCCCATGATCGACAAGCTGTCCTCGCTCAAGCTTAAGAACTCGGTCGACAATGCTGTCCCTTCATTGGCTTTACGACAAGTCCTCATAGCTCTACCTCGACCTCTCCCCGGAATCCCCGTTACCATCGAGGTTCAAAACGCATACGCATCCGTTAGCCGCGTCCTGATTCCACGCCTAATCGGACCCGGACACAAGCTGCGCCAGCCAAACACCGACAAGATAGTCCTCCCAGACGCACCCACCGGCCTGCTGCAAAACAGCAAAGAAATCAGTGTCGAGGCTGTTGATGTCTTGATTGAAGTTGTCCGCTGCTTCGGTCCCATGCTCGAGCAGGTCGAGGTAGAGGCCATGCTCGAGGTCGTCCTCGGTCTCTTGGAAGGTGACCAGGGCGCATCTGTTGTCAAGAAGCGCGCCGTCGTCGCCATCTCCATGCTTGCTGTCTATCTAACAGACGAGCATCTTAATGCTGTCGTCAAGAGACTCACATCTGGTCTTGTCCGCCCACGCACCACCTCCGTCTCCCACCGCCTCTACATCTCCATTCTTGGAAGCATGGCCCGTTCCATCCCATCCCGTTTCGGACCACACCTCTCGGAAACCGCCCCTCTCATTCTAAAAGAACTCGACGAATCGAAACTCCAGACGCACATGGAAAAAATGAGCGACGGTGACGACCTCAGCCTGGAATTCAACGAAGTCAGAGAAGCAGCCCTCGTCGCCCTCGAAGCATTCCTGGCGTCATGTCCCCAGGAAATGAGACCCTTCACAGACGTCACCATTGCGTCCTGTCTGCGCTATCTGAAATACGACCCCAACTATGCTGCCGATGACGACGAGGATATGGAGGATGACCAAGACGACGCCGACGAGGATGAAGACGAAGACGACGAATTCGATGCCGACGATGGATTTGAAGATGACGACGACGACGCGAGCTGGAAGGTACGACGATGTGCCGCCAAAGCCATATACACCTTGATTGCCACCCGTGGCAGCGGTGACCTGCTGGAGAATGGAGTGCTCTACGGCGCTGCAGCACCAACCCTTGTCAGACGCATGGATGAGCGAGAAGAGAATGTTCGTCTCGAAACTATTTCGGCTCTGTCGCTACTCGTCCGCAAGACCGGCGAGGGACTCCACACTGAAAGCCTCGCATTCGACGACTTTGAGCCCGATACCATCGTCCAGATGCCTATTAGCCGCAAGCGTAGACGCCAAAGCAGCGGTGGCGGCTCCAGCATGTCTAAATTCTTGGTTGGCAGCGGACTCGTGTCGCCTGTCCTCGAAAAGGCAGCAATCCACGGACCCCGCGCCGAACTCACCACACTTACTCAAAGTATTGTCAAATTCTCGACAAAGCAGCTCAAGGGCAAGAGTATTCCCACCAAGCAGGCAGTTCTCAGCTTACTCGACGACCTTGTCTCTGTCCTGCGCGGTGGCCTTGTCGATCATTTCGGAACTCTCATTACCCCTATCCTAGAGGCTGTGAAGCCAATTGGCTCCAGCTCAATCTCATCCTCACATGTAACAAGCGGTGGCACGGCATCGGCAACGCCTAGCTCGGTCCGAATCACTGCCTTGAAGCTCATCAGCGACATCTCCAAGACGCATTCATCAGCTGTTCTACAACCCTACTTGACCCAGATCGTCAACAGTGTTACGTCGGCTGTGCACGATCGATTCTACAAAATCTCCAGCGAGGCAATCCGCACGTCCGAGGAACTAGTCAAGGCCATCACGCCACCTCGTTCGAGAGGCTCAGCGCTGAAATACAAAGGGGAGCTCGAGAAGCTCTACAAGGTGATAATGGACAGGGCATCCGCCACGGATGCTGACGCCGAGGTCCGTCAGCGCGCTATTCATGGACTCGGCGTGCTCATTTCTCGCACATCCGCGCCTGACAGCGACGCCCTCGTCTCGAGCGACAAGCGCGAGGCTGCCTTGTCTGTTCTTCGTGAGCGCCTCAAGAACGAAACCACTCGGCTCGCATCCGTTCGCGCTGTGGATAACGTCGCAGCCTTTTCTAATGCGCCCGGACAGCTGGACAAGGTTTGGATCCAGGATGTCGCTCTTGAGCTTGCCGGTCAGCTTCGGAAGTCAAACCGCTCCCTCCGTGGCTCCAGCATTGCAGCACTCAAGCATCTTGTACTATGCAAGGCTGCTGAGGGGCAATTGGAACCAGCTACCATCCAAGGAATAGTGGCTGCTCTCATGCCAGCCATCACAAATGCCGATGCATACCTGCTAGGCCCTTCGTTGCTTATCCTGGCTGATATTGTTCAAAGCCATGCAAAGCTGGTTATGAATAAGGAAACTGTGGCCGCCCTCTGTGAGCTTCTGAAATCCCACTTGGCCAGCATTGTGCTGGACCAGCTCTTGATTCTCGTTGGTGCCGTGGGTGCAAGCGGTGCGGGCGGGCCTCTGATGCAGGGACTCTTGCAGGATGTGAGCATTGCTGGAGACCCGGTTGTTGTGGGAAAAGTTATTGGTACTCTTCTCGTCACCGGTGGAGCCTCATCTGGCGTCTCTGTCGACAGCTTTGTTTCTGAACTTCAGGTGAGTTCACAAGGCGGCGACGAGGCGCGCATCTGTCTTGCGCTGGCCGTACTGGGCGAGGCAGGGATGAGACTCGGCGCCAGCTCGCCACTGCGACCAGAACTGTTCCTCAACCAGTTCCGCGCGGAGCCAGATAAGGTGTCACTGGCTGCCGCCATTGCATTAGGCCGTGCTGGGTCCGGAAATGTGCCTGCCTTCCTGCCTGTGATTCTCAAGGATATGCAAAAAGCTGGAAACACACAATATCTCTTGATTCAATCGATCAAGGAAATTTTGCAGTCAGTTTCCGATCAATCGACCGATCTCCGAGACCAGGCGCTACCGATCTGGGAACGCCTGCTTCAAGCGTCGGACAATGCCGACAACAAGGTGGTGTGCGCTGAATGTGTTGGCCGACTGGCTACACTGGATCCAGCGGCGTTTATGCCCAAACTTCAGGTTCGAAATTCATGTTGACTGAAATTGTGATTTTTTTTCATCTAATCGTAAATAGGCACTGTTAAAAGATCAGTCTACGGGTGTTCGCGGCATGGCTGTCCAAGCCGTGCGCTACACGCTGCCCGAGTGCGATGAGGCATTCGACGCTGTCCTGCGCAATGTGCTAATCGACATGCTCCTTACGATGCTACAGGATGCAGACATGGAAATTCGCCGCCTGGCCATGACGACACTCAACTCGGCCGCCCACAACAAGCCTGATTTCATCCTTCCCCACCTCGGACAGCTGATGCCATTTGTGCTCAGCGAATCCGTCGTAAAGCCCGAATTGGTGCGTGAAGTGATGCTTGGGCCCTTTAAGCACACTGTTGATGACGGCCTCGAAGTCCGCAAGGTAAGTTGGTCCCTATGATTGCAAGGTTTCAAGGTCCCCAGGCTAACAGCTTTACCAGAGTGCTTACGAGACGCTATATGCGTTAATGGAGACGGCATTTAGCCGAATCAACAATATTGATTTCTACGATCGCATCGTCGCCGGACTCAAGGATGACAATGACATCCGACAGCTTTGCAATCTCATGGTTACCAAGCTCATTGTCATTGACCCTGACGAGACGGCACGAAGACTGGACGCGATTGCAGAGGCCTACAGAGGTGTCTTGTCTGTCAAGCTGAAGGATAATGCCGTGAAGCAGGACGTCGAGAAGCAGGAAGAGGCCAACAAGAGCGTTTTGCGTGTGACTTTGCTGCTTGGAGAGAAGATGAAGGCGGTGACGGGCAACGCTGGTGCCGCGACGAGCAATGCTGCCCTCACCGTCTGGGGAAGCTATTGGGAATGGGTCAACAAGGACTTTGAACGCCAGCTCAAGGGATTACGCGACGAGAATAAGCTGCTCCATACGAGAATGGTCTAACGGTGTGCCAGAGGTTTCTCATGGGCGAAGTGAGTGGGTTTCAGTTGGCGTCGAGTATGAAATAGAAACAATTTTATTCTGCTGTATTGTGCACAACTGTAATTGCCGAATGCCGAGTTCCTGACTGTAGATTGGACAATAGACCGATCAGGGTAAAGGACAGGAGCCGACATCGTTGACTTTACGCGGCGTCTTGTCGATCGCAGCAAAGGTATTTGTCGTGAGTTGCAGAGCAGTCCATGTGGCTTATCAAACAATTAATTCACATCTCTCTCTTCCTTTGCTACAAGTCGAGATGCGAGAAAACGATAGTGCAATCTACTCAATATGTTTTTGCCTTTTTCTTCTTCTTTTTTTTNNTTTTTTTTTTTTTTTTGGAACGCCAACATGGTTGCAAGTGAACCGGCGGCCGACCAGAGACTCCGCTGACCAGTGTCTGGAGACCTCGTCCACACTGTAACGAGCGAAACGGAAAGGTTTCAGCCTGTACACTTCTCAACTCACTACGAAGCAGCTGTGTCGGTTTTTTCACCCAGGCTGCATCTACTGGCAATGTGCTTCCGCCAAAGGGCATCTGCAGCTTAGGATGGTCGCTCCCCGCAGCCATCAGTTCACGGGCAAGGCCATGATCCTATGCATGTCCGACCGAGAATTCTTTAGCAACTCGAATGGTTGGGGTTGAAATTGGATCTACTTGCGGCGAGGAACGGACTGTACGTTCTCGGCGCTTGCCTAAAACTCCTTGGATGACACTGCGTGGTTTTTAAGACATCGACAAGGATAGGAATTCGCCTCAAATAGTCACGCGCCAAGTGAATGCACATCTGCACACCCAACACATCGCTAACTCAGACATAATGATGGCAGGGTTGCGTGAGCAGTCGCCTTCCAGGCCGACCCCTGCTTATTCCCTTATCCATACGTCACGGAACACTTTCTGAGTTGCCGGTGCGCGGCCAACAAGTGGCAAAACCCAATACTTGACTGAGACACCGAGCTGAGAAAAGCAGAATAAATGAATCACGTAGGCATGCAATATGACCATATGACAGAGCAAAATCTCACAAAAAGTAAAGTGCCAAGACAGTTGATCCGCTTACACTGGAACTTATTTCCGCAGGTGAACCTTGATCTGGCTTGCTGATCAGAATTTCGTTGCATACTCGGTGCCATAAAGAAGAGAAAAAAAAAAAACTCCTTGAAATTCCCCGAAAGATTATCCACTCGGACTGGCTTGTCAACAATAGTTGTAAACAACCCATCACTGTCTGCGATGGGTTAGCGGAAACAAATTCTCAATTGTGAGACCAGTGACATGCAGTGACTTGTGATTGTGTGTCAATATCATTTTTTGCCAGTTGCCCCCCTGAGACATGATCGGCCCGTCCCGCTCGGGGAAGTATCCCGTGGCCGAGGATCCATCGGGCAAATTTCTTACCAGACAGACATTGGAAGCCCAAGCTAGAGGGAGAGGTTGTAATAGCAAAGGGGTATAAAGAGGAGCCTTTGCTGCTCTCAAGACACTTCTGGTTTAGACAGGTCCCATCAGCCCAACGAACAAACACGCCAATTCATTCAACCATTTCGACCATTTCAACCATTCTAGCAATCATGAAGTTCCTTCTCGTAGTTGCCGGTGTCGCTGCGCTGGCTGAGGCGAAGCGAGAGGCTAGAGCATTTACGCCGGTGAGTGTGCCCGACATACTCAAAGCTACCAAAACTGACAACATTTCATAGAACAAGGTAGGCAACCGCAAGGGAGACGGCGAGTTTTCTGCCAGGGTGACTAACACACTTCCTCAGGGTCCTGCATGCACGATTGGCTGTGTAAGTCAAGAATTTAATACTCTGTCAACGACCAAGAGACGGGGGCTAACATGGCCATGTACTAGATTACAAAGGGCGGGGATGTGAGTCAGCAGAACACTGCCAAACCTCCTTGTGATTGAAGCAAACTAACTCCTTCGCTAGTATACTTGTGTACGGGCCCCATATCACTGCGAGGCTGCTGGTAGCTAACCGAATCACAGCCCCAAGGATGTATAGAGACGACCAGTGGCTGTAGATATAACAATCTCAATAATGTGGGCGCTGACACTAATTCTATTGCGCCGGCCATGCACTAATTCTACCTGGACTGTACAGGCACCCTGCGGTTACAAGTCCAAGGTCAGCACTCTGTGCTACGTGGACGACGGTCCCTGCGGCTTTCGCCAGTGCCTCGATGACAAGACGGGAAAATATGATCTTCTGCCTGTTGGCCAGCACCAGGGTCATTGTCCCGAGGTGCACCCTTGCTTGCTTTGCAAGCAGGCCCAGGAAAGTACCGACCATGGAAAGAAATGCGTGAGTTTTCCCAAGAGTCCCGTGTCTTGGGGTATCTTGATTAGTTAACCTGAGCGCATTGCGCAGGCCGACATATGCAAAAAGAGCTGCGAGGGCTGGAAGTCCAAGGGCTTCGACGAATTCACCACCTACGAGGCCTGCGAACTTGCTAAAGCCGGAAAGCTACTCTGAGCTCCCAGCACTTTTGAAGGCGCCGCTACATTCTGACGCAGCAAGAGTACCCCAGTGCCGCTGAACTATTTATGAACAGCTGAATTATTAACCACAAGGCGGATTGCCAACCAACTATATCACGACGTCATTAAATCGTAACTTCTAGATTGAAATACATACGATAGGCCGTCTCTTGTGCATCTACCTTACCGATTCCGACCTGAGAAAAGCCTGTGAATATATAATTCTTCTTGAATATTTTGATGCCGTTATCCAAGGTAACGGAGTGACATATTTTTTGAATGGACTTGATTTCGTGACAAACCGTTGTATTGACCGGGTGACAATATCATTGCGTCCTTCCAACCAACCAGAATGCTATGTCAGGCCTCGTCTGGATAACTGCAAAGTTGATGCTGCCTACTTTGCTTTGATTCAATACGATGCTGTCGTCTGTGGCTGTCTCTGCAAATGCTCGCAGGTCAAGTTATTGGGAGACCGTTGACAACACAACTAAATTTCATTGCCATATTCATGGAATGGAGTAAACTACCAACCAGGATGAGCATGGGCAAGGTTTCCAGACGGTGACCCAGCGGAAGAAAGGTATCCATTCGCTCCTTGTGGAGGAAGGAGAACGAGTTAAAGTACCCTGAGCCTGAGATTGCGTCTGAAATCTTTTTGATAGGGTGACATGAGAAACTCTTGTGCTAACTGATTGATATATGATGGGCTTCTTTCTTGGTTTTTCACGAACTTCCTTATCAGCTGCCTTTCTCTTTAAATGAAAAAGACGTAGGCTCTACTTTATAGGGCGCCAGATCAATCAGCCATCAGTTTTAACAAACTACTCCCACCATCGCGTTGCCTTGCTCATCTTTGCTCTGCTTCCTAGCTTACTCCTTACTGCTTCCAGCCTACTGACCATGGCTAGCATTTTTACTGGGTATAATGGTATAGTCTCGCTAACATCTAGTTGTAAGTGACCTAGAAGGTATATATTGGATGCTAGGGATATCTGGCCACGGCTGGTTATTACTTGATCTTTCTACGGTCTCTGTGGCCGAGTGGTTACCTAGCACCCTCGTCCTACCACACCTGAACTACTAGCATAGGACACGAACTATGAAAGCGGCCTCCGCGTAGCTAAAAGAAAACCCTTTTAGGATAGTGGCTGCTTACTGACCACAGTGGCGTTCGTAGGCCTTCGTATAAAAATACAATATAATAATCCACAATGCTGTTTATTGGTTACCTGGTGTATCAGGCACAACGCCACCAAAAATGATTCTGCGCTACACTGCATCTACAGGTGAGCTTACCGGAGAGCCTCACCGACAAATTGCAGGGCTGCTACTGAAATTGGTGGGTGGGAAATGCCAGGGCTGATAATATAGATGTCCCGGCTCTTTGGAACCGAGCTAACCACCCACCAAAGTTCGCTGGCCGTTTACGTCGAACAACTGCTTTGCACTTGAAATAAAAAGACTAACAAAAGCACAATGCCTGCTCCAATAGCTTTTCGAGTGTGGAATGAAGATTCCTTGCCAAGTTCCTAGTTCTAGTGTCTGAAAGCGTCTTGGCTTCGGAACGCGACGCCGTTCTGAAATATTACTAAACAGATTGCTCTGGACTGCCGAGCCGCTGTCACTTTCTATATTGGCGTGTCAAGGAGATTGTACAAGCTTATATCCGTTATTGGATAAACTGGTTCATTATGTTTAGGTTCTTCAAATTTACAGAGATTAACGGAATGAAAAGTGACCAAACAGGTTGGATTTAACTAGCTTAAAGGTGAAACAAAGAGGTGCGAGGACGCTTCAACAGAAAGTCGAACCTTGTAAAGTCAGCAACTTCCCCAGTTAGCATTTATAGTAGCACTTGATCGACTGAGCACCAGGAGCGTTGAAGTTCGTGTAGCTCTTCAGATTTCCAGTATCCAGAATCTTGCGGCCACCGCAGTTCTGGTCAGCCCAAACGTGGCAGCGGGTTGTCCAATAGGCGGGGCCAAGAGCGATTGGCTCTCCAGAGGCGATGAGAGATTCAAATCTTGCGTTGTGGCATTGACCGTCGCAATTGGGCACGAATGAAGTAACAAGTTGACCGCCTGTGCCTGACTTGGGCCACAATGACACGCAGTGTCGGCTAAATTGATTATTGCAAAGTTGCCCGACTGCTGCACCCGAGAGTGCCAGAACAGCAGCAAATGTAGTTAGCTGAAGCTGCATTTTCACAGAATAGGTCTGATGAGGTATTAGTATCAAATGCTTGACTATTAAGGCAATTTATCTGACTAACTCGTAAAAGAAGTTCAAATAAAAGAGCTCCAACGTAAAAACCACAAAGGGAATGGGTTGAGCAGCTGCGTAGTATCTAGGTAAAGCACGGGCATGTCAGTTTTGTATTATAATTATTTGGCAATCCTGTTCACTTCGCTGGTAGGCGGCAGGGTTCTCACTGAAAATTTGCACAGAATAGAGATATAGTGAAAGATGATATGTTGATGCACATGGAATCAAATCCAGCTGTAGCGACGCAAGAGCTGCTTCTTATATACCTGAAATCCGCGTTTTCAGGGCGGCATGGATAATATAAAGATGCTATTTAGATGTACATATCTCCACAAAGTAGAGCTATGTCAACTGATCATTTGGAATTCGCCAGTCTATAGTAGGGTATTTTACAAATGAGGGTACCGTTGTCAGCTTACGTTGGCTCTACGCCTGCTTTGATTTGTTATACTTTCTTATTAATTTGTATAAAAAGCATGGACCCTATTGGAGATGCAAGCCACAATCTGACTGGCTTTTAGACTCTTGATAAAGGTTTTTAGACTTCATGTCGAACCCACTTTATGCAGAGCAGGGCGTCGACTGACTCGGGCCGTCAATCACGTTATCCATACTTCTTTCACGCCATGCCCAGAACAGACGATTATTTACTTGATATAAACTAGTTCGATGGATGCACATCTTGTCGTAATCCTCCCAGCCCATTCTACAATGAGCCCTGCCGGCTGGGGAGAGGCAGTGCAATCTAAGATTAGGTGTGCTTTTTGCCTTTCTACTAAGCTGTCCTACTAGTTCTGGGACTATATCCGGACATATCTTGGTTAAGTTACTTTATGCCAAGATTTCTAGTGAGAGGAATTACAACCGTACTTGGTTTGACTGGAGCGAAAGCAAGTGAATGATGCTATTTTCCGTCAGAATGGAATGCCTGGGAACAAGTACCAGCTCAGTACATGATTCGCAAGTTAGATAAAGGGGCGCAATTTTTTAGCTTGATCAATATGGCTAGAGTCAGTCTTGAAACTTATTAGATGGTGATGGAGATGCCACCGTTACCAGCAATTCTATTACAGGAATGATATTCTGTTGAGGTACTTATTCATATGCAATTCCTTTGTAAGCAGTATGAAGAATTGTGGACAGAGCTCCAAGTAGTACAATTAATAAGCCGAGATCCTCATGGCTGGGTTTTCGGTCCGTCTCCTGCCTGTCTGTGGACCACCAGTAACCTCCATTCCAGCATAAACTCCTCAGACCCGGACTAAATATTAACCTGCAAGCGAAATTAGCTGTGGCAAGTTCAAAATCATTATTCTTGGTCTCTCCTTTCCACCGTTCTTTGGTCTTCTTTTCTTTACGATACTCACATTACATGCTTAGAGGGCATGATTGAGGCGTCTCCATCACAGGAGCGCCAGTGTTGTGACTGCAGAGTCAGGTCAAGCAGCTCTTCTAATGAAGCCTAACCCCTGCCTCAGCAGGCTACGGTCGGTCAACCGGCCTAACCGACAGTAGCCTACCGTTATTATAAAGTCATCATGGCAGCTAAGGAAAGAGGAATCTTTATTATTTATTATTTGCTTTTCCTATTCATAAATTCCTATATATAGAAGAGGAATTTCTCCTCTATCTGTAGCTAGATTTTTAGATTAATTATCATTAGTTATAATATTTATATACTGGGAGAAGCCCCTCTTAGTACTATGCCTCGTAGCTACTCGTGATATACCAACAGCCAGCATTCCGCGAGATTCAAGGTGCATAGATTCTTAGTGATCCACAACCTCGAGCTTTGTCTTCGAAAAAAAAAAATACAAAGGGAGTTTTAAAGAAAAAGAAGCAGTATAGTGGCTTTTGTTTAAGCATTTGCCAACTTTTCGTTCCAATCCTACTGTGCTGCTGTACAGTGTCAGTTAACATGGCCTATCAACAAATTCCCAGCATACACAAGATAGCATTATGTAGCAGACTATGCACAGATTGTTAATACGCAGCCGACGACTCAAGAACTGGAAACGGGATTTTTTGGAGGAAGGGGAATTTGATTTTGGAAAGGTTTTCTATTCAGAAATTCAGTTCTGTAAGCTGAGGACGGATTTTGCGGGTTCCTAAAAACAGATGGCTACCCACGACCCCTTTTTCCTCACGGTGATGTACAGGAATGAAAGACACTTGATTCTCCAAGAAAAATTCGGCTCCCTCCAACACATGACCTGGGATATGGGCGATACAATTCTTCATAACCAGGGGGGACGTGCCGCCGAGTTCCTCCACGCCCGTGATGAACCAGTTGGGTGGCTAATTCATGCATGAACTTGCAATCGCGAATAAGGCTTATTTTCTGTCCCAGAGTACAGTAATGGCTCTTTCTAGTCTAAACCCGACAGGCTACAACCCCCAAGTCGGGTTTCACGAGAGATTGGAGAGCCTCGTTACAGACTCTCTGAATACTACTGGGAGCGCCGCTGCCAAGACCGACCTTAATCCACTGTCTTGATCTCACGTTGAAGTCATTTGTGTAACAATGCAGCTAGGCAGCCAGTGTCTGAGATGGCGACAATTTTTCAACGCCTTGGGCGAAAAAAAGGAAGAAGATATGCAAAACGTCCTCTACGACGCTTTTTCAAACTATTACGCCAACACGCTCACAGCCGCAGTCTACCGCCTTTACGACGAGAGTAGAGAGGTAGTTGTCTCATTTATTCTTAACGGTGTATCAGGGCGCGTTAGTGAGAATTTAGGATAAATTTGGAAACAACAGCTCTCAACTGCGAACGGAATGCATTGTAATATGTAGGACACTGCTTGGACTTGTACATGCCTTTTACGTCAAATACACCTCATTTTTTGTTCCTTGGTAGTGTTGAGATTATGCTTACCTTGACTGCGGTATATTGATGCATTTCTTTCTTCCCAAATACGTGACGGCGACTGCAGAACCCGGCATTTCATCGTTAGATGCGTGAAATGGCTGCTGATTAATCACAAGTAATATTCAAGGCGTTGGATGGAACACAAATGAACCAAGATACACATCTGTAACTAGCTGTTTATAATGAACTACTGCGGCAAAGGAGCTGGGTGGGTGGCGGGCAGAGGGTGCAGATGCTCTGCTATTCGGTTGGGCTCCTGCGGCCAAATGGTACCCAGGCAAGGGAAATTATGGAGCAGGATGGTGTGACACTGCAGAGGATAATTACATTTCATAACTGTGTCGCGAGTACCGAACCGGGCTACTCGTTACAATTTATGTAACGATCCTCAGTCCGTTGCACCAAATCTAGCAAAGGTTAGGCATTAATGCTAAAGCGAGCATCAATGACGAGGATAATTACTTCTTATAGCTATAGTGCGAGTAGCAACTGGCCACTCGTATTTGTATATTTTGTATTTGTATTCTTTAACGT